>ML336225.1:0-38283 GCA_005239505.1 Nicotiana paniculata
ATATATATATATATATATATATATATATATATAAAAGCTAACGCTCGATATCTGCTCCTGAATTTGGACACAGAGGTGCAGGGAGTAATGTGAGTACGCCAACTCAGTAGTAATGGAAATAAATCAAGTATAAGTAGCAAGGAATCGCATAAAAATCAATGTCATCAAGTCACAATATAATCAGCCTTACTTTCCAATAGTATACATAGATATACGAAATTATCATGCCTTAGAAATCAACTTCACAAAAGTCCTTAAAACAATGCACCTTTTTTAACAACTTTAAAACAAGGATTTGGTATGCAAATGAATGTAGTAAAATCATAAGTAGACCCTCGGGAAAAAACATGTTTCATAATCAGCCCCTCGGGCATGCCTTATAATCCCTCAGCACCTCATAATCACTCAGCACCTCACTATCACTCATGCCTCCCAATCACTCGTCACTCGCACTCGGTGCGCTCACCGGGGGTGTGCACAAACTCCGGAAGGGCTCCTTCCGCCCAAGGGCTAATATCAAGCCACCTCGTGGCGTATCATATCCTCACAATCATTCTTAGCCCTCTGCCACACTCGGTGGAACAACTCGTAAAGCCCCTCTGGCGAAGTAATAAAACGGGGTACTCGACCTGAAAAAATCATTTTAATGCTCATGTAGTATAAATCTGGCTGAGTTTCAAATAAAACAGTATACACGATGATGCTGAGTAAAACCATCAACTTTTATTGAGGAAAACAGCAGTAAAACACCCTCAAAGGGTCTAAACAAATCGACACGAGACCCCAAACACGACTAATAGCCCAAATATTTCACAAATCTTTAGAACATAATTTAACGTAAAATTTTGAGTAAATGTGCAACTCATTAGTCGCCGCTAAGAGGACTTAGTCCAATACAAAAATCAGTACGCACCATATATTCGTCATCCGAAATGTGCGCCATTCCAAATTCAGTAAGAAAATAATGCATTCCGGGGTTCCATACCATCAGGACAAGATTTAAGACCATTACTTACCTCTACCGGACCACAACACTAGTCCGCTATGCCTTTGCCTCTCAAATTGGCTCCCGATTGCTCCGAATCTAGCCAAACAAGTTTAACATCATCAATATATACCCAAGGAACACAACCCAATCGACAATTATCAAATTACACAAGAATCTCAAAATTCGGCCAAATACGATCCCCGGTCCCACATCTCGGAATTCAATAATTTTTACATCCTTAGAATCCAAATACTCCCATGATTCTATGCATACCAGGGACACTAAAATTGGACCACAATATCCCACTCAAATCCTCAAAAGAAAAATAAATTTTTCATGCACCCTTCTTCCCCAACTTTGGTTCAATTCCAGAAATTTTATGGTTTAATCACTTATGAATTGACATAAAAACGAGTTATGAAGTTAAGAACCTTACCTCCAAGTGATTTTCCTTGATTCCCCTTAATTCCCTCTCAAAAGATCTCAAGCTCGCATGTAATTATGGAGAAAAGGACAACAAAATTCACACTTCCGGCCTTTTAAACATTCCGCCCAGCTAAAATAATTCCTTCACTGCGATCGCAAACATCGGCACGCGATCGCAAACAACAAACTTGCCGCCCCATCAATTTACCTTACGCGATGGCAGGCAACCTCACGCGATCACAATTCATCAAAAATTAAACCAACACGATCGCAAACCATTCCACGGGACCGCGAAGAACAAAGCTCAACTCACCCACGCGCCCCTTTAACTCAAAGTGATCGCAAACAAGACCACGCGATCGCACTGACCAAACACTCATACTCACACGATCGCAAACCATTCCACGCGATCGCGATTAAAAAAAATCTTGCCTCACCAATTAACCATACGTGATCGCAAACATCCTCACGCGATCGCGTAGAAGAAAACCAGAACCTTACACCAACAGCAATCTGCCCAGAATTCAAGCCAAAATTTTGTCCGTTAACCTTTCGAAACACACCCGAGGCCCTCGGGGCCTCAACCAAACATACCAACATATCCCATAACATCATTCAAACTTATTCGAGCCTTTGAAACACCAAAAACAACACAAAATACCAAATTTAGATCAAATTCAAGCCTAAGAACTTTGAAACTGCCAAATTTCGCCAACTACGTCGAAACCAACCAAAACACCTCTGATTAACCTGAAATTTTGCAGATATATCAAAAATGACATTACAAATCTGTTACAATGTCCGGAATTCCATTTTGACCTCGATAGCCTATTTTCCACTGCCGACCGGAAATCATCAAAAACTAACTTTCGCCAATTAAAGTCTAATTCTACACCGGACATCACAAAAATATTCTGAACACACTCCTAATTCCCAAATCACCTACGAGCTATACAAGCCATAAAATCCTCATTCCGAGGTCGTTCACCAATAAGTCAACTCTCAGTTGACTTTCTCAACCATTAGGCTACATTGAGAGACTAATTTCCGCAATGCTCACCATGACCACTCTGAATCCGAACCAACTGACCCAACACACACACAAATGAAGCTTAACCACATAAAATGAAGCAGAAACAGGGAAAACGGGGCTAAATTCTCGAAACGACTGGCCGGGTCGTTACACGAGACCTCCTGGGACCCCGTCCAATTATACCAACCTGCCCCAAAACATGACACGTACTTGCTCGAGCTCTCAAATAACATCAAACAACGCCGAAATCACGAATCGCACTCAAATCCAAGTCTTTAAGAACTTTGTGTTTCAAACTTCTACACCTGATGCCGAAACCTATCAAATCACGTTCGATTGACCTCAAATTTTACGCACGAGTCATATTAGATATTACGGACCTTCTCCAACTTCTGGAATCGCATTCCGACCTCGATATCAAAACTTCCACTTCCCGTCAGATTTCTCAAAAACCTCAAAAATTCTATCTTTAGCCAAATGGCTTCAAAATGACCTCCTGACATCCGAATTAACTTCTGATCGCGCTCGGAACTCCAGAATCACCATAAAAAGATATTCCCAGACTCGGAATCCTAAACGGACATCAACCTCACTGATATGCACTCCAACCCCAAATTAATAAAATCCTTCTAAAATGCTAACGTCTATAATATACGCCGAAATGCTCATGGATTATCCAAAACCCGATCCGGACATACACCCAACTCCGAAATCATCATACGAACCTGGTGGAACCTTCAAATTGTGATTCGAACATCGTTTACTCAAAATTCTAATCTTAGTTGATTTCACCAACTCAAGGCTTCTGAAATGGGAACTTTTCTTTCCAAACCGACTCTAAACTTCCTGAAATTCAATTTCGACCACGCCACGGGTCATAATACCTGAAACGAATCTGCTCACGGCCTCAAACCGCTAAACGACACGCTAGAGCTCAAAACAACCACTCGGGTCATTACAAATACTTTGGAACATGAAACAAACAATAAGAAACACCACGATGCATCGCCTCGTGTTTAATGAAATCCAACCGAAGTACCGCCTCATATATTCAAGAATCACAATCGATGCACCGCCGCATATTCACATTTCTCAATTTCAATCACAATCTTTCTTTATACCGCAGCATGAGCCTTACATTTTAAAATAGGTTTCGAAACAAATTTTCCCAAAATAGTTACCCGCACTTTAGCCCACCTTATAACGTCGTGTGGCTTTCCCATACAAGCAATGATGCACATAATTCCAACCTTATACCGCCGCAAGAACATCAACCCAAGCCTTGTACCGCCGCATGTAGATTAATATCATATAATAATAACAAATCGCACCACAAATGCCTATATATCATAACTTGCCAACAACAATAATATCAGTATTTCGACAACAATAGCCGATGGATCCACCGCAACGTATACAAGAATATCAACAACAATAGTGGACAAAAAATTCCCAACATGATAGATGTTTCAACAATAACAAACATCGCCTCAACGTATTAACGACTTTCAGAACTTCAACACCAAATAACTTAACAATGAGAAAATATTGTATAGCCACGATATTAGATAAGACTAACTCATAATAAAGGAAATAATATTAAACAATGAGTCTCAAGTAATGGATGTCAACAAGTAAGGGGGTAACACGAACAATTAATTCAAACAATGATAATTAACAATGAAGAGATAACATGTAACAAAAAAGGGGACAACAAGTTCAACTAAAGCATTGGAGCATGGGATCAATTGAGCAAGTAGGATGTAAAACAAATACTAAGCAAGTCAACTTAGGTATTTAAGGATAGTATAACACAATTACGGATCATTTGACTACGAGAACTTAGAACATAATATGGCATTTCAATTAAAGGATGAAAATAGTCTAAATATCCTAAACTGGTCAAATACTACGTACAACCCGTGTACCCACTCGTCACCTTGCGTACAAGGATTTATTTAGCATAATTTAATCAAACAATACCAATCCTAAGGGGTAGTTTCCTCACACGATGTTAGATAAGATATTTACCTCAACTAAGCCAATTCAACACTCGAAAATATCTTTTCCCTTAAAATCACCTTCGACACGACTCAAATCTAACCAAAATCGACTTAGTATCATCAAATAACTCTAGGGAATTCAATTGTAATAGATAAAGTTAATATTTTTACACTTTTCACAAAAAATCAACAAAAGTCAACCCGAGGCTTGCCCGTTCAAAACCCGGATCCAATGGTAAATTTCGTCGACCCATAACCCCATGAGTTCATATTTATAATTAGTTTCAAAATTCGAGTCCAAATAGACTCTCAAAACTCAATTCATTATTTTTCAAAAGATTAGCAAAGTTTCACCAATTGCTACTTTGATACACATAATTTTAATGTAAAAATCTAAGATATGTTGATGGAATATGATTAGAACAGATTAGAATAACTTACCCAAGGTTTTAGGTGAAAATCCCCTCTCCAAATTGTCTCATACCGAGTCTAGGGTTCAAAAATAAGAGAATGAACTCAAAAATCATGTCTCCCGACTATTTTATTAGTTGCAGATGTCGCAATTGCAACATAGGTTCATAATTGCAAACCCTCGCAATTACGAATAAAGCCTAGTAATTACGGCACTAAAGTCTGGGGGAACTCTTGACAAATGCGAAGATGGCATTGCATTTGCGACCCCTGTTGCCCTCAAAATTGCAACAAGATCATCACAACTGCGACCTAGCCCATCCCAGAAGACCTTAACAAATGTGAACACGCAATTGTGAACCCAGCAGACATGGCCTACCTTTGTAATTGGAATCAAGAATATCACAAATGCGGGATTTGAGGGCTTGTGCAGAAAAACCAGCAATTCAATTCTAACAACACTACGCTAAGTGTTTGAAACTCACCCAAGACCTTGGGGATCCAAACCAAACACCCATACAGGTCTAAAAACATTATACAACCTCCCTTGCAGGGTCAAAACAAAAAAATAACATCTAAAACAACGAAGTAAACTCTAAAAATGCATGATTTTCAAAGAGTTTTTTCAAGAACTTCTAAAATTTAGCTAAGCATCTGAATCCTATCAAATCAACTCCAAACGACGCCAAATTTTGCAAAAAGTTTTAAATTACATAACATACCTATTCCAAGTCCCAAAATCAAATTTGTGATGACCCGATAGGTCATTTATAGTTTAAACCCTCAATTCTATGTTCCGAAACTCTGATTTTCTCCGTTAGCCTTCCTCAATTTGCATGTGTTGTCCATGTTTTTTCCTTAAGGCTTGTATGTGAAAAATTGTCAAAAATGTAAATCGTGATTTAAAACTCATTCGATTAGATTTCAGTCAATATTTTGAGCAAACAGACCCATATCGGTGTTGTGACGGCCTCGCTGAGTCCGTATCGTCATTGGGGACTTGGGCGTATGCACGTAATCAAATTCGAAAGTCCCAAGCTTGAATGATCACCATTTGTTGAATACTAGAAGTTTAAAGGCTTAAAGAAATGCCAAGTTTGACCATAGTTTTACTTTGTTGCTACCAGGTTCAGATCTTGGTTCTGGAATTTGGTATAAGTTCATTACACTATTTATGACTTGTTTGCGAAATTTGGTGAAAATCAGAGTTGATTTGACGTTATTTGTATGTCTGGTTGTAAAACTAAAACTTCTTAAGTTTCTTTGAAAATATCCTTTGTTTTGGTGTCCAATGCATAGATCTAGGTGTTATCTTTGTGTTTTAATTGCGCGAGCGAGCTCGTATGATATTTTTGGACTCATGTGCATGTTTGGTTTGGAGCCCCGAAGGCTCGAGTGAGTTTCAGATAGACTTTAGAGTGGTTTTGGACTTGGGAAAAATAGCTAGTGTATCTGTTTTTGGTGCAGGCTTCAGATCCCGCAATTGCAAGGTCTGAATTCGTATTTGTGTAGGTTGCCAAATCTGCTGGGTTCGCATTTGCAAACCCTGTGTTTGCGTTTGCAAAGTGTACCTAGGGAAATCTTCTTCGCATTTGCGATCATCATGATCCCATTTGTTGAGGGTCCATTGTTCGCAATTGCATACTATACATTGCATTGCGATGACAACAGATATGGGAGGACTTCTCATTTGTGGGGTTTGCAAATGCGACATATGCGACCAGACAAATAGATGGGGGATGGGATTTTTGAGTTCATTCTCTAATTTCTAATGCTAGACTCGGTAGAAGACGACTTGGAGAGGGGATTTTCACCTACAAACCTTGGGTAAGTGATCCTAATATATTTCTAATCATAGTCCATCAACTTATCTTAGATTTTAAGTTCAAAATAATGTGAATGAAAGTAGAAATATTTGAATGTTTGTCATGCTTTTGAAAAATAGGAAATTGATTTATGAGAGTCGATTTGGACGTGAATTTTTAAACCAATCACATATATGAACTCATGGGGTCATGGGTATACATAATCTACCATTGGACCCGGGTTTCGATCGGGCGATCCCCGAGTTGACTTTTGTTGATTTTTTGGGAAAAAGTGTAAAAATCTTAAATTTATTATTGCAATTGAATTCCTGGCATTGTTTGATGTTATTGAGTCAATTGATTGATTTGAGCCGCGTGGAGGAGGACTTTAAGGGAAAATCTATTTTCGAGTTGTGAATAGGTGTATTCGACGTAAGTGTCTTTCCTAACTTCGTGTGGAGGAACTACCCCTTAAGATTGGTATTCTTTGATTCAATTGTGCTAAGTTAAATTCTGTGTACGCAAGGTGACGAGTAGGTATACAGGTTATACATAGAATTTGATCGGTTATGCTACTTGGACTATTTTCATGCTTAATTAAAATTCCATATTATGTTCTAGATTCTCATAGTTAAATCGTCCTTAATTGTGATGGACTATCCTTAAATGCTTTAGTTGAATTGTTTAGTAGTTATCGTACATCCTACTTGGTAAAGTTCTCCCATTCTTTAGTCAAACTTGTTGCTTCTTTATTGTCCCATGTTATCTCTTCGCTGTTAATTATCAGTGTTGAATTAATTGTTCATGTTGCCTTTAATCGTTGACTCCCGTTATTTTATACTCATTATTGAAGATTGTTTCCTTTATTATGAGTAAGCCTTATCTAATATTGAGGTTGTGAGGTGATGTTGGTTATTGTTCAAATACTGTCACGACCCCAAATCCTAAACCGATCGCGATGGCGCCTATCGTGGAACTAGGCTAGCCAACTACCACATGTTCATAATTTCCTTAAAAATCCCAATCAAGTTACAAGCATTTAATAAAATATACAGAGATTACTAAATAAAGTAGGCCAATACACAATGCCACCAACCCCAAAACCCGGAGCCAACATGTCATGAGCATCTAGAAGAATAAGCCAGATATACTATTATAATACAAAACCTCTGAATGAAAGCTAGATACAACAATAAGGGATAACAGAGATGTTGCGGACACTGAAAAACTACCTCTGCATCCCGCAATCCGGCTCCGCACGAAACAAAGAGCTAATGCTCGATATCTGCACCTGAATCTGCACACAGAGGTGCAGGGAGTAATGTGAGTACGCCAACTCAGTAGTAATGAAAATAAATCAAGTCTAAGCGGCAAGGAAACACATAGAATCAATGCCATCAAATCACAATATACACAACCTTACTTTCCAATAGCATAAACATTGATATACGAAATCATCATGCCTTAAAACCAACTTCAGAAAAGTCCTTAAAAGAATGCATATTTTTAACAACTTCAAACCGAAAGATTTAGTATGAAAATGAAAGTAGTAAAATAATAAGTAGTCCCTTGGGAAAAAACATGTATCATAATCAGCCCCTCGGGCATGCCTCACATTCACTCAGCACCTCATAATCACTCAGCACATCACAGTCACTCATGCCTCCCAATCGCTCGTCACTCGGCACTCGGTGCGCTCAGTGGGGGTGTTTACAGACTCCGGAGGGGCTCCTTCAGCCCAAGCGCTAATATCACTCAGCACCAAACAATAACTCAGCACATCACAATCAGGCCCTCGGCCTAACTCATCAGAACCACTCGAAAGGCCCCTCGAGCGAATCAATAAAACAGAGTACTCGACCCAAAACATCATTTTAAATTTCAAAGTAGTGTAAATCAGGCTGAGTTTCGAAAACCGTAAGCACAATGTGACTGAGTGATATCATCAACAAATAGTGAGGAAAAACAATAGTGAAAATCTCCCAAGGGGTCTAAATAGATCGGCGCGAGGCCCCAAACACTACTTATAGCTCAAATATTTCACAACTCTTTAGAACATAATTTAACATAAGGTTTTGAGAAAATATGCAACTAACTAGTTGCCGTGGAGAGGACCTAGTCCAATCGAAAAATTAGTACGCGCCACATACTCGTCATCCGACATGTGCGCCAGTCTAAAATCAGTGAGAAATATGTAGTCCGGGGTTCCATACCCTCAGGACAAGATTTGTAACCATTACTTACCTCTACCGGGACACAACACTAGTCCGTTATGCTCTTGACCCTCTAATTGGCTCCCGATTGCTCCTAATCTATCCAAAACCAGTTTAATAGCATTAATATATACCAAAGGAACAAAACCCAGTCGATAACTATCAAATTAAACAAGAAATCTTGAAATTTGCCCAAACCCGAGCCATGGGCCCACGTCTCGGAATTCAATAATTTTTACATCACTGGAAACCTAGGCCAACCACGATTCTATTCATACCAACAATTGCTTATCCAAAACCTTAAAAGAAAATTCCAATTCTCCACCCCTTCTTCCCAGCCTTTTCCTACATAAATCCTCCAATTTTCAAGCCTAGTCCGAACAAAATAGCATAAAAACGATGTTAATAACCAGAGAAATTACCTTCACTGAAGAATCTCGAGTTCCCTTCTTCAAATTGACTTAAAAGAGTTCCACCTGCATGCAAAAATGGTGAAATGAGACAATTTTCACGGAGGCCCCTTTTTATGTTGTTTCTTCTAGCATTTCCGCACTTGCGGACACTTAGTCGCACCTGCGGAAGTCCCACTAACGGACCAATTTCGCACCTGTGGCCAATCCTCCGCACCTGCGAAGACCATAACTTCGCACCTGCGAAAAAAATCCCCTACCTAGCCTTTTTCGTACATGCGCGTGGCCCATAGCACCTGCGACATCTCACCTGCGGCTATCCATCCGCAGGTGTGGCCAACACCAGAAACTCATACCAACCATCCGAAATCAATCTCGAGCCCCTCGGGGCCCCAACCAAACATACCAAAACACCCCATAGCATTATTCCAACTTAGTCGAGCCTTCAAAACACCAACAACAACACGAAAACACCAAAATTACATCAAATTCAAGCCTATGAACTTTGAAACTTTCAAATTTTGCCAACTACGCCAAAGCCAACCAAAACACCTCTTATTGACCTGAAATTTTACAGAAATATCAAAAATAACATTATGAACTGCTCCAACTTCCACAATTCCATTCCAACCACGATAGCCTATTTTCCACTGCCGACCGGAAATCGCCAAAAACTAACTTTCGCCAATTCAAGCCTAATTCTACACCGGTCATCACAAAAATATTCTGAACACACTCCTAAGTCCCAAATTACCTAACGAAGTTATCTGAGCCATAAAATCCGCATTCCGAGGTCGTTCACCAATAAGTCAACTCTCAGTTGACTCTCTCAACTATTAGGCTACTTTAAGAGACTAAATGCCTCAATTCTCACCATAACCACTCCGGACCCAAACCAACTGACCCAACACAACAAAAATAGGCTAGCAATATATAAAAATGCAGAAATGGGAGAAACTGGGTAAATCTCACGGAACGACCGGCCGGGTCGTNAATAAGTGAGGATATTTTCCAGGTGGCATCCTCCAACGGCTGCCCTCTCCACTGAACCTTCACTGAAGCTATATCCTTAGACCTCAGCTTCCTTAAATGTCGACCCAAAATAGCCACTAGCTCTACCTCATATGACATGTCATCCTCGAGCTGAACCGTGCTGAAGTCCAAAACATAGGAAGGGTCACCAACATACTTCTAGGGCATCGAAACATGGAATACTAGATGAATACTAGATAAATTAGGAGGCATAGCAAGCCTATAAGCCACCCCCAACCCTCTGAAGCACCACAAATGGCCTAATGAACCTGGGACTAAGCTTCCCCCTTCTCCCGAATCTCACAACACCCTTCATGGGCGACACCTTCAGCAACACCTTATCCCCAACCATGAAAGACACTTCTCGGACCTTCCGGTCCGCATAACTCTTCTGCCTAGACTGCGTCGTGCGAAGCCGCTCCTGAATCAACTTTGCCTTACTCAATGCATCCTGAAACAAGTCTGTGCCCAGTATCCTAGCCTCTCCCGGCTCGAACCAACCAACCGGAGATCTGCACCTCCTACCATATAAAGCCTCATACGGAGCTATCTGGATACTCGACTGATATATGTTGTTATATGCAAACTTCGCCAGTGGCAGAAACTTGTCCCATGAACCACCAAAGTCAATCACACAAGCACGCAACATATCCTCCAAAATCTGAATCGTACGCTCCGACTGCCCATTGGTCTGTGGATAACGATGTGCTCAACTAACCTGAGTACCCAACTCTCTCTTCACGGCTCTCGAAAACTGAGATGTGAACTGAGTGCCTCTGTCAAAAATGATAGAAACTGGAACCCCATGAAATCGGACAATCTCCCTGATATAAATCTCAACTAACCTCTCTGAAGGATAAGTAATACCAACATGAATGAAGTGCGCGGACTTGGTCAGCCGATTCACAATAACCCATATAGCATCAAACCTCCTTGAAGTCTGTGGGAGTCCAACTACAAAGTCCATGGTGATTCGCTCCCACTTCAACTCCAGAATATCAAATCTTTGAAGCAATCCACCTGGTCTTTGGTGCTCGTACTTGACCTGCTTAAAATTGAGACAACGAGCCACAAACTCCACAATAACCTTCTTCATCCTCCTCCACCAATAATGCTTCCTCAAATCCTGATACATCTTCGCGGCACCCGGATGGATGGAATACCTCGAACTATGAGCCTCTGCTAGAATCAAATCTCGAAACCCATCTACATTGGGCACGCAAATCCGACTATGCATCCTCATGACCCGGTCATCACCAATAACAACATCCCTGGCATCATCGCGACGGACCCTGTCCTGAAGAACAAGAAAATATGGATCATCATACTGGCATGCTCTAATCTGATCGTAAAGAGAAGACCTGGAGGCTACACAATCCAACACCCGCGGGGGCTCTAATAGATCCAATCTCACAAATTGACCTGATAAGGACTGAACATCAAGTGCTAATGGCCGCTCTGCTAGTGGAAGGTAGGCTAGACTCCCCAAACTCTCTGCTCTGCGACTCAAGGAATCGGCCACTACACTGGCCTTCCCCGAATGATATAAGATAGTGAGGTCATAATACTTAAGGAGCTCTAACCATCTCCTCTGACGCAAATTCAAGTCCTTTTGCCTCAGCAGATATTGAAATCTACGATGATCAGTGAAAATCTCACACTGCACTCCATACAAATAATGCTGCCAAATCTTCAAGGCGTAAACAATGGCAGCTAACTCAAGATCGTGCACTGGATAATTCTTCTCGTGCACCATCAACTGTATGGACGCGTAGGCAATCACCATACCGTCCTGCATCAATACCGCTCCCAAACCAACTCTAGAAGAATCACAATAGATTATGTGAGGACCCGGACCAGTAGGCAAAACTAGTACTGGAGCTGTAGTCAATGCTGACTTGAGCTTCTAAAAGCTCTCATCACACTCATCAGACCATCTGAATGGACCACCCTTCTGGGCCAATCTGGTCAAAGGCGAAGCAGTAGAAGAAAATCCATCCACAAAGCGACGGTAATATCCCGCCAAACCAAGGAAACTCCTAATCTATGTAGCTGAGGACAGTCTTGCCCAACTCTGCACCACCTCTATCTTCTTCGAATCAACCTGAGTACCCTCACTAGACACCACGTGCCCCAATAAAGCTACCAAACCAAGACAAAACTCACACACGGAGAATTTCGCATAAAGCTTCTCCTCTCCCAACCTCTGTAACATAACTCTCAAATGTTGAGCATGCTCTTACTGGCTACGAGAATAATCTAGGATGTCATCAATGGACACAATGACGAAGGAATCAAGGTAAGGCTGAAACACGATGTTCATCAATTGCATGAACGTAGCTGGGGCATTAGTTAGCCCAAATGACATAACCAAGAACTCATAATGACCATATCTGGTCCGGAAAGCAGTCTTCGGAATGTTAGAATCCCGAATCTGCAGCTGATGATACCCAGATCTCAAGTCAATCTTGGAAAACACTCTAGCTCCCTGAAGGTGGTTAAACAAATCATCAATGTAGGGCAAGGGATACCGATCCTTCACCGTAACCCTATTCAGCTGCCGATAATCGATACACATACGCATGGACCCATCCTTCTTCTTAATGAACAACATTGGTGCACCCCAAGGTGACACACTAGGTAGAATGAACCCCTTATCCAGGAGTTCCTGAAGTTTCTCCTTCAATTCCTTTAGCTCCGCGGGTGCCATACGATAAGGTGGAATAGAAATAGGCTGAGTGCCTGACACCAAGTCAATACCAAAATCAATATCCTTGTCAGGTGGCATGCTTGGCAGGTCTGCAAGAAAAACACATACGAAAACTCAAGGGCCACAGGAACTGAATCAATAGTGGGAGTCTCACCACTGACATCCCTCACAAAGGCCAAATAAGATAAACACCCTTTCTCAACCATGCGCTGAGCACTCAGGTAGAAAATCACCCTACTAGGCATAAATGCAAGAGAACCTCTCCACTCAACCCTCGGACACCCCGGCATAGCTAAGGTCACGGTCTTAGCATGACAATCAAGAAAAGCATGGCACATAGATAACCAATCCATGCCCAATATCACATCAAAATCGACCATGCTGAGTAACAGTAGGTCCACTCGGGTCTCCAGACCCCCAATAGGTATCATGCATGACCGATACACACGGTCCGCAATAACAGTATCACCCACCGGAGTCGACACATGAAAAGAGGTGACTAGACACTCATGGGGCATATCTAGAAAACCAGGAAAATATGAAGAAACATAGGAATATGTAAAACCAGGGTCAAACAAAGCCAAGGCATCTCAACAACAGACTGAGATAATACATGCGATCACGGCATAAGATGCCATAGCATCTGGCTTGGCTTGAAATGCATACATGCGAGCCTGACCTCCCCCTGGTAGACCTCCCCCTCTAGGGCGGCCTTTGGCTGACTGACCACCAGTCGTGGCTGCCTGGGCGGGTGGTGAAGTGACTGGATCTGAAGTCGATTGCTGGCCCCTCTGCTGAGAAGATCCACCGGTACGGCAGGGACACTTTCTCCACACATTCCCGAACTCTCCAGACTCAAAGCAACTCCCTGGAGCTGGAGGCGGGGACTGATAGGAACCCCTAGCACCTGAACGACCATTGGAAGAATCGTGCATAGAAGAACCCTGAACCTGGGGTGCTCGAGCTACACTCTGAGCTGGGAGGGAATCGAATTAAGTACTGCCTGACCGAGAACCACGGGGACCCTGCCCTGAACATGCACCACTATATGATGGGCAGCCTCACTGAGGAGGCCTGAATGAACGGCCCCTACCCTGCTGAAACATTCCCCTGAAGGGAGACCACTAGAACTGCCTGAACCATGAGGCCTCTTGGTCTCCCTCTCCTCCCGCTCCTAGCAGCGATCAGACTCAATATCTCGAGTTATGTCAACAAACTGCTCAAATGAAGCACCTGATACTCTCTCCCGAGTCATAAACAACTGAAGCTGATAAGAAAGACCATCTACAAACCTCCTCACCATCTCCTTATCAGTAGCGACAATCTCAGAAGCATGCCTAGCCAACTAAGAAAACCTCATCTCGTACTGAGTAACTGATAACTCTCCTTGGCGCAGCTGCTCAAGCTGCCTGCGCTGCTCCTCTCTGTGGAACTGAGGAACATACTTCTCCTAAAATATCATGGAGAACTGCTGCCAGGTGAGAGGTGTTGAACCAACCGACCTACATCTCTCGAATGACTCCCACAAAGTAAAGGCAGCACCTGCAAACTGAAATGTACTAAATGAGACCCACTAGTCCCCAAAATACCTGTAGTACGTAGTATCATCTGGAACCTGTCTAGAAACCCCTGGCATCCTCGCTCTCTATACCACTGAAACTCGCAGGCTGAAGTCTGCTGAGTCTCTCCAACCTACGTTGCTCGTCCTCAAGCATGGCAGGGACCACATAATCCTGGATCGGAGTAACTAGCTGACCTGGGGCCGCTCCCGGTGCCTGAATACCCTGTGCAGCCTGCTCAGGTGCCCGGGCAGCTGGAGTCTGATTGACTCCCCCGGCCTGAGCTGTGGTGGCAGTAGAATACATGGCGACTGCCTGAGCCAAACTGGTGTATACTATCAATATCTGACACAGGGTCTCCTGAAGATTCCGAATAACCATAGGCACTAGAACACCATCGGTGGGAACCTACTTATGACCGATAGGGGGGTCCTGAGGTACTGCCTCGGCTGCTGCACACGCTGGCCCTCTACCTCTACCACGGCCTCAACCGTGGCCTCGACCTCTCGCTGGTCTAGCCGGTGACTGGTCACTCTGATCGGTATGGCGCGTCCTCACCATCTGTGAGAGAATGAAACAATGTAAGTTCAGATTTCAAGGATCAATAGATCAGCACGAAAGAGTTCAAGAAAGATAGAAATATTTTCTAAAAGTTCAGCAGCCTCTCGAAGATAAGTATAGCTGTCTCCGTACCAATCCACATGACTCTACTAAACCTGCTCACAACCGTTGAGTCCTATGTAACCTAGGCTCTAATACCAAACTGTCACGACCCCAAATCCTAAACCGGACACGATGGCTCCTATCATGGAACTAGGTTAGCCAACTACCACATGTTCGTAATTTCCTTAAAAATCCCAATCAAGTTCCAAGCATTTCATAAAATATACAGAGATTACTGAATAAAGTAGGCCAATACACAATGCCACCAACCCCAAAACCTGGAGCCAACATGTCTTGAGCATCTAGAAGAATAAGACAGAATATACTACTATAATACAAAACCTACTAATGAAAGCTAGATACAACAAGAAGGGAAAATAGAGATGTTGCGGACGCTGAACAACTACCTCTATATCCCGCAATCCGGCTCCGCACGGAATAAACGGCTAATGCTCGATATATACACCTGAATCTGCACACGGAGTTGCAAGGAGTAATGTGAGTACGCCAACTCAGTAGTAATGAAAATAAATCAAGTCTAAGCGGCAAGGAAACACCATAAATCAATGCCATCAAATCACAATATACACACCCTTACTTTCCAATAGTATAAACATAGATATGCGAAATCATCATGCCTTAAAACCAACTTCAGAAAAGTCCTTTAAAGAATGCATATTTTTAACAACTTCAAACCGAAAGATTTAGTATTAAAATGAAAGTAGTAAAATCATAAGTAGCCCCTCGAGAAAAAACATATATCATAATCAGCCCCTCGTGCATGCCTCACGGTCACTCAGCACCTCACAATCACTCAGTACCTCACAGTCACCCATGCCTCCCAATCGTTCGTCACTCGGCACTCAATCGGTGCGCTCACTAGGGGTGTGTACAGACTCCGGAGGGGCTCCTTCAGCCCAAGCGCTAATATCACTCAGTCGCGCTCACTGGGGGTATGTACAGACTCTGGAGTGGCTCCTTCAGCCCAAGCGGTAATATCACGCAGCACCTCACCATCACTCAGCACCTCACAATCTGGCCCTCGACCTCACTCAGCAGAACCACTCGAAAGGCCCCTCGGGCAAATCAGTAAAACAGGGTACTCGACCCAAAACATCATTTTAAATTTCAAAGTAGTGTAAATCAGGCTGAGTTTCGAAAACAGTAAGCACATTGTGGCTGAGTGAAATCATCAACAAATAGTGAGGAAAATCAACAGTGAAATGCCCCCAAGGGGTATAAACAGATCGGCGCGCGGCCCTAAAAATGGCTTATAGCCCAAATAGTTCACAAATCTTTAAAACATAATTTAACATAAGGTTTTGAGAAAATATGCAACTCATTAGTTGCCGCGGAGAGGACCTAGTCCAATCCAAAAAAACGTACGCATCACATACTCGTCATCTGATATGTGCGCCAGCCTAAAATCTGTGAGAAATATGTAGTCCGGGATTCCATACCCTCAGGACAAGATTTATAACCATTACTTACCTCTACCTGGCCATAATACTAGTCCACTATGCTCTTGCCCTTCGAATTGGCTCCTGATTTCTCTGAATCTAGCCAAAACCAGATTAATATCATTAATATATACCAAAGGAACACAACCCAATCGAAAACTATCAAAGTAAACAAGAAATCTCGAAATTCGACCAAACCTGAGCCCTGGGCTCACGTCTCAGAATTGGATAATTTTTACATCATTGGAAACCTCATCTACCCACGATTCTACTCATACAAAAATCATCACAATCGGATCACAATTACCTACCCAAAACCTTAAAAGAAAATATCAATTCTCCACCCCTTCTACCCAACCTTTTCCTACTTAAATCCTCCAATTTTCAAGCCTAATCCGAACAAAATAGCCTAGAAACGATGTTAATAACCAGAGAACTTACCTTCACTAAAGAATCTCGAGTTCCCTTCTTCAAATAGCCTTCAAAGAGTTCCTCCTGCATGCAAAAATGGTGAAATGAGACAATTTTCACAGAGGCCTCTTTTTATACTGTTTCTTCCAGCATTTCCGCACCTGCGGACACTTAGTCACACCAGCATATCCGCACCTGCACTCCCAGGTGCGCACCTACGGAAGTCCCACTAACGAACCAATTTCGCACCTGCGGCCAATCTTCCGCACCTGCGGCTTCACAGGTGTGGCCATAACTTCGCACCTGCGACAAATCCCATGCCTAGCCTTTTTCGCACATATGTGTGGCCCATTGCACCTACAATATTGCACCTTCGGCTACCCATCCGCGGGTGCGGCCAACACCAGAAACTCACACCAGCAGCTATTTCTGCAAATTTTTCCAAGTTCAAAACCTCGCCAACCATCTGAAATCAATCCCGAGACCCTCGGGGCCCCAACCAAACGTACCAACATACCCCATAGCATTATTCCAAATTAGTCGAGCCTTTGAAACACCAAAAATAACATGAAAACACCAAATTACATCCAATTCAAGCCTATGAACTTCGAAACTTCAAAATATGCCAACTACGCCGAAACCAACCAAAACACCTCCGATTTACCTGAAATTTTGCAGACATATCAAAAATAACATTACGAACATGCTCCAACTTTCATAATTCTATTCCGGCCCCAATAGCCTATTTCCACTGCCGACCAGAAATCGCCAAAAACTAATTTCGCCAATTCAAGCCTAATTCTACACTGGTCATCACAAAAATATTCTGAACACACTCCTAAGTCCCAAATCACCTAAAGAAGCTATCCGAGCCATAAAATTTTCATTCCGAGGTCGTTCACCAATAAGTCAACTCTCAGTTGATTTTCTCAACTATTAGGTTAATTAATGAGACTAAATGCCTCAATTCTCACCATAACCACTCCAGACCCAAACCAACTGACCCAATACAACCAAAACATGCTAGCAATATATAACAAATGCAGAAATGAGGGAAATGAGGTAAATCTCATGGAACGACAGGCCGGGTCGTTACAAATATCTATCTTATTGAGCATTCTTCATCCATTATTGTTGTTGATATTCTCGTATACATTGTGTTGTTATTGGCAAGTTGTGATATGCAGGAACTTGTGATGCGATGTTGTTATTGTGATATGATATTGATGTGCATGCGATGGTATAAGGCTTGGGTTGATGTGCAGGTGACAGTATAAGATATGACTTATGTTCATGCTTATTGCAGTGGAACTACGTGAAGCCACATGGCATCATAAGGTGGGATAAAGTGCGTGTAAGTATATCGAGAAAACTCTTTACAAAACCTATTTTTAAATGTAAGGCTTACGCGCCGTGATAAGGAAAGATTATGATTAAAATTCAGAAATGTGAATACGAGGCGGTACCTCGGTTATTATTCTTCATTATACAAAGAGATACCTTGATTTTGATTTTTTTATACACGAGGTGGTTCCTCGATATGATACTTGTTGTTATTTCATGTTTTAAAGTGTCGTGGAAGGAATATTACTTTTTCTCCATTCCTTATCATTCTAGCAGTTGTACATGTTATTTGTATCACTTAGTTGTTACTCACATGCTATCATCTTGTTCCTTATTAGTTGCTTTCTTACTTTCCATTTTATAACAGTATTTCATTTTATACTGTCTATTTCATATCCTAGTAGGTGTCTTGACCTTGGCCTCATCACTACTCTATTGAGGTTAGGCTTGATACTTGATGGGTACCATTGTGGTGCACTCAAACTATCTTTATGCATATCTTTTTGTGCAGATCCAGGTTCATCCGCTCGTAACGGTAGATGGAGATTTTATTGCTAGCTTCATTTACCGGAGACTTCAAGGTATGCCTGCTCAGCATCGGTAGGCCTCGGAGTCCCCTTCACTTATTCTCAGTTACTGTTGTATTTTCTCGCAAACAGTGATGTATCATATGTTTTTAGTTATTCCATAATGATTTTGATTCTGTTCCACAGTTCTTGGGAATTATATGGTTGAGATTTTACTTTTTAGTAGTTATATGAGTCTATCAGACTGGGTGGATTATTTTGTTATATACATTTGATAAATTGCTGTCACATATTAGGCATGCCTAGTCATAGAGACTAGGTTCTATCACGACTTCTTACGGAAGGAAAGTGGGGTCATGATAAAATTCCGAGCTCAGTAGCTAAAAGTCAACCTACGGTTAAACATTTCAACTTAAAATTGCCAACTTTTGGCACATCAACACAGATCAATCTACAGACTTCCAAAATCAATTTCGGGCATACGCCCAAGTCTCAAATCATGATACAAACCTATCTGAGTCATAAAAACACAGTTCCGGGGTCGTTTTCACAAAAGTCAAAGTTTGGTCAAAATTTTAAAATTTAAACTTCTAAGTCCAGAGTCAAGGGTCGAAATCAACCTGAAAGTTTCGCGGAATAAAACCAATCAACCCGCAAGTCATAAAGAACTAAACACACAAGTGTAAAGAAATAAAAAGGGGTAACTGGACGCAATAACAAAAAATGACCCATCAGATCATTACATTCTCCCCCTCTTAAAACAAATGTTCATCCTCGAACAAACATAAGTACGTACCTGATGTGGTGAATAGATGAGGATAATGACTCCACATGTCTTACTCGGTCTCCCAAGCTGCCTCCTCTACCGGATGACCACTCCATTGAACCTTCACTGAAGCAATATCCTTTTATCTCAATTTCCGGACCTGCCGGTCCCTGATAGCCACGAGCTCCTCAATGTAAGTCAAATCCTCGTCCAATTGGACTATGCTGAAGTCTAGAACATGAGACGGGTCACCATAATACTTCCAGAGCATAAAGACATGGATTACCGGATGAATCGTAGATAACTAGGTGGCAATGCAAGCTTGTAGGACACCTTTCCAATCCTCTAAATGATCTCAAAAGGTCCAATGTCCTAGGTCGTAACTTGCCCTTCTTGCCGAACCTCATCACACCATTCATGAATGAAACCCGAAGCAAGACTCGCTCTCCAACCATGAATGAAACATCGCGAACATTCCAATCCACATAGTTCTTCTGTCTCAATTGGGCTGTATGAAGTCGATCCTGGATCAACCTCACCTTCTCCAAAGCATCTCGAACCAGATTTGTGACTAATAACTTAGCCTCTCACGGCTCAAACCACCCAACTGGAGAACGACACCGTTTCCCATATAAAGCCTTATACAAACCCATCTGGACACTCGAATATAGCTATTTCTGTAGGCAAACTCCCCAAGTGACAAGAACTGATCACAAGCACGTCCGAAATCCATAACACATGCACGAAGCATATCCTCAAATATCTAAATAATGTTCTTGGATTGTGTGTCCGTTTGAGGATGAAATGATGTACTTCAACCCGTGTGCCAAGATCACGTTGTACAACCTCCACAAACGCGAGGTGAACTGTGTACCCTGATCAGAGATGATAGATACCGGTACAACATGATGTTGGACAATCTCGCTGATATAAACCTAAGCCAATTGCTCTGAATAATAGGTAGTAAGTATCGGAACGAAATGAACCGACTTGGTCAACCTGTCCACAATCACCCACACTGCATCAAACTTCCGCTGAGTCTGTGGGAGCCCAACAATGAAGTCCATGGTGATGTGCTTACATTTATACTTAGGAATATCAAGCCGCTAAAGCAAACCACCAGGACACTGATGCTAATTCTTCACCTCCTGATAATTAATAAATATAGCTACATACTCCACTATGTCCTTCTTCATCCTTCTCCACCAATATTTATGCCTCAATTCATGATACATCTTAGCGACACTCGGATGAATGGAGTACCGCAAACTATGGGCCTGCATCCGAAGCATACCGTGATCCTTAATAGTAACCTCTTTGGAATAGCCATGTTTAACCGTGTCCTTGGGGACAAACGGATGAGGGTCGTCGTACTGACGTTCTCTAATACTGTCATATAGAGAAGACCGTGAAACACGTTGGAAAGAACTCTACTGGGCTCCGAAACATCCAATCTAATATACTGGTTGGGTAAGGCTCGAACCTCCTATGCTAATGGCCTCTCTACTACTAACAGATATGTTAAACTACCCAAACTCTCCGTCGTTCGACTCAAGGCATCGGCCACCATATTCTCCTTCCAAGGATGATATAGAATGGTGATATCATAGTCCTTAAGTAACTCTAACCACATCCGCTGCCACAAGTTAAGATTTTTGTGTTTGAACAGATGTTGTAGACTTCGATGGCCGGTAAAGACCTCACAAGGAACACCATGCAAATAATGCTGCCAGATCTTCAATGCATGAATAATGGCTGCCAGCTCCAAATCGTGGATTGGATAATTCTTCTCATGAGACTTCAAGTGGTGAGACACTTAGGCAATCACCCTACCTTCTTTCATCAACACTGCGCCAAGGACAATACATGATGCATCACAAAACACAGTATAAGACCTAGAGCCCGTAGGCAACACCAACACTAGGGTTGTGGTCAAAGAATTCTTGAAATTTCGAAAGCTTGCCTCACACTTCTCAGTCCATCTAAAAGGATCACCCTTCTGGGTCAATTTCGTCATAGGTACAACAATAAATGAGAAGCCCTCAATGAAACGACGATAATACCCGGGCAAACCAAGGAAATTCCGCATCTCAGTAGTTGAAGATGGTCTGGGCCAACTCTACACCGCCTCAATCTTCTTTGGATCTACCTTGATCCCCTCACTCGACACCCAAAAACGCCACTGAACCAAGTCAGAATTCACAATTGAAATTTGCATAAAAATGTTTCTCACTGATGGTTTGAAACATGATCCTCAAATGCTGCTCATGATCTTTTCAACTGCGGGAGTATACCAAGATGTCATCAGTAAACACAATTATGAATGAATCGAGATAAGGCTTGAATACATTGTTCACCAGGTGCATAAATGTTTCTTGGGCGTTGGTCGGCCCAAATGACATCACAAAGAACTCGTTGTGACCATACCGAGTCCTAAAGGCAGTCTTTGGAATATCCAATCCCGAATCTTCAACTGATGATAATCTGACCACAAATCGATCTTGAGAACACTTTGGCACCCTGTAGCTTATCAAATAGGGCATTCATACGTGGAAATGGATACCCGTTCTTCATTGTAACCTTGTTCAACTGACGGTAATCAATCCACACGTGCATAGATCTATCATTCTTATTCAAAAATAGGACCAAAGCACCCCACAACAATGAACTAGGCCAAATAAATCCCTTATCAAGAAAATTTTCTAACTGCTACTTTAACTCCAACAACTTTGTTGGGGCCATAAGCAAATTTTCTAACTGCCCTATCATTACCGAAGTCGATATTCTGTTGGGAGTCATGCCCAGAAGTTCTGCAAAATACATTTGGAAAGTCTCTTACCACCGGAACTGACTCTCCTAGGAGTATCAAAACTGACATCCCGCACAGAGGCTAAATAAGTATTAAATCCCTTCTCAACCATTCGTTGAGCCGTTGAAAATGATATAACCCTGCTAGGAACATAATCTAATGCGTTCCTCAACTCTAACTGTGGTAACCCTAGCATAGCCAGCGGCACAGTATTGGCATGACATTCAAGAATAGCATGATAGGGCAACAACAAGACATGACCAATACACACAGTCCACAATAATAGAATCTCCTACAGGTGTGGACACATAAACATGAAAACTCAAGGAATCACACGATATATCCAAATACGGAGCAAAGTAAGATAATACATATGAATAAGTTGATCTCAGATCAAATAAGACTGATGCATCTCCACGGTAAATTGGAACCATACCTGTAATGACTGAGTTTGAAGTAACTACCTCAGTCCTACTCGGAAGAGGATAGAATATGGTCTGACCTCCCACTATAGGGTGAACTCTACCCGCTCGTCCCCTACCCCTAACTGACTGAGCGGGTGGAGTGGCAACTAGGGAAAGAATCATGGCCTTAGAAATTTGCGGACCTGACAGAATCCGTGAAGCCTGAGTAGTCTAGGAAGGTTCACCCCTACTAAGTCTGGGGCAATCTCAACCGTGTGGAGGGTATCACCATACTTAAACAAGCTATCGGTAGGTTTGGCAGCTGGGACTAACTCAGGCCTGGTTGGCTGGACTGACTGCTGAAGGCACCCCAAGTAGGTGGTGCACTAGAATATGGCTGAGCAAAGTTTGAAACCTTGGACCTCGATACAACCGGAGCACCCATAGAAGCTTGAACTGCGAAATGAACTGGACGGCTCACATAGCCCCTACCCAGACGAGTTGTACTAGTGGCGTGACCACCACTAAATTCCCTTGTGCCATAAGGCCTCGTGGCCTCCCTATTATCTCTATCACGATCTCATATATCTTCGAACCTCCGTGCAAGCTCAACCACCTGTTGATATGGAGTTTTTGACTCCAAGTCCCTAGCCATGCTGAATCTAATACTCTAGCTGAGTCCCTCGATGAGTCGATAGGGTGCTCCTGAATCTGCACTCAGAGGTGCGGGGAGTAATATGAGTACGTCAACTCAGTAGTAATGGAATTAAATCAAGTCTAAGTAGCAAGGAATCACATAAAAATCGATGTCATCAAGTCACAATATACACAGCCTTACTTTCCAATAGTATACATAGATATCCGAAATCACCATGCCTTAGAAATCAACTTCACAAAAGTCCTTAAAATAATGCACATTTTAAAAACTTTAAAATAAAGGTTTGGTATGCAATAAATGTAGAAAAATCATGGTAGCCCCTCGGGCAAAAACATGTTTCATAATTAGACCCTCGGGCATGCCTCACAAATCCCTCAGCACCTCACAATCACTCAGCACCTCACAGTCACTCATGCCTCCCAATCACTCATCACTCGCACTCTGTACGCTCACTGGGGGTGTGTACAGACTCCGGAGGGGCTCCTTCAGCCGAAGTGCTACTATCACTCAGCACCTCACCATCCCTCTTGGCCCTCGTCCACACTCGATCTAACCACTCGAAAAGCCCCTCGGGCGAAGTAGTAAAACAGGGTACTCGACCCGAAAATATCATTTTAATGCTCATGTAGTGTAAATTAGGTTGAGTTTCAAATAAAACAGTATGCACAATGATGCTGAGTAAAATCATCAACAGGTAGTGAGGAAAATAGCAGCAAAATGCCCTCAAAGGGTCTAAACAGATCGACATGAGGCCCCAAACACGGCTTATAGCCCAAATATTTCACAAATCTTTAGAACATAATTTAACATAAGATTTTGAGTAAATCTGCAACTCATTAGTCGCCGCGGAGAAGACCTCATCCAATCCAAAAATCAGTACGCGCCACATATTGGTCATCAGACATGTACGCCATTTCAAATTCAGTGAGAAAATGGTGCAGTCCGGGTTTCCATACCCTCAGGATAAGATTTAAGACCATTATTTACCTTTACCGGGCCACTACAGTAGTCCGCTATGCTTTTACTCCTTAAATTGGCTTCCGATTGCTCCGAAACTAGCCAAAACCATTTAACATTATCAATATATACTCAAGGAACACAACCCAGTCGAAAATTATCAATATAATCAAAAATCTCAAAATTCAGCCAAACCCGAGCCCTGGGCCCACATCTCGTAATTTGAAAATTTTTACATCATTAGAAACCTCATCCTCCCGCGATTCTATACATACCAAGAACACTAAAATCGAACCACAATTCCCATTCAAATCCTCAAAAGAAAAATAAATTTCCCATGGACCCTTCTTCCCCAACTTGATTAAATTTCCAGAATTTTTTTGTGGTTTAATTACTCAAGAATTGACATAGAAACGTGTTATAAAGTTGAAATTCTTACCTCCAAATAATTTCCGTTGATTTCCCTTAAAATTCCTCTCAAAAGCTCTCAATTTCGCATGCAACAATGGTGGAAATGAAACCAAATTCGCACTTAGGCTTTTTAAACATTCTGCCCAGCCACATAAATTCCTTTTTCGCAAACACGTCACTATGACTGCGTTCGCATAGAACAATTTCGAACACGCCCAAAATTAACACTATGCAGAAGCGACCTCCACCTTGTGAACGTGAAGCATTACCTCCCCAGGTCTTCGTGAACGCATCCCTGCCACGCGAACGCATAGGCCAAAACACCTGGGGGTCCCCAACACCCCCCTCTTCTTTGTGAACGCGTGACCTTGAACGCGAACGCGTGACCTTGAACGCGAACGCGTGACCTTGAACGCGAACGCGTTGACCAGCACACTCAGACCTCTACGTTCGCATCCTTCTCTTCACGAACGCGAAGAACAAAAACTCAGCTCCCCCAAAAAACTCTTTGCGAACGTGGCCTCCCACCCGCGAACGCGAAGAACAAAAGTCTCTGCAACAAAACCAGAAAATCTGCCAAGTTCAAAACTCAAAATCTATCCTTTAATCATCTGAAACACACCCGAGGCCCTCGGGACCTCAACCAAACAAACCAACATAGACCATAACATCATTCAAACTTATTCGAGCCTTCGAAACAGAAAAAACAACACGAAAACACCAATTTTACATCAATTTCAAGCCTAAGAACTTTGAAACTTTTAAATTTCGCCAACTACGCCGAAACCAACCAAAACACCTCCGATTGAGTTGAAATTTTGCAGTCATATCAAAAATGACATTACTAACCTTCTCAAACTTCCGGAATTCCATTCCGACCCCGATAGCCTATTTTCCACTGCCGACTAGAAATCGCCAAAAATTAACTTTCGCCAATTCAAGCCTATTTCTACACCGGACAACACAAAAATATTTTGAACACACTCCTAAGTCCCAAATCACCTAACCAAGCTATCGGAGCCATAAAATCCGCATTCCGAGGTTGTTTACCAATAAGTCAACTATCAGTTAACTTTCTCAACTATTAGGCTACTTTAAAAGGCTAAATCACTAAACTCTAACCATAACCACTCCGGACCCAAACATACTGATCCAACACATCAAAAACAGGATAGCGATATATAACAAATGCAGAAATAAGGGAAATGGGGTAAACCTCCCGGAACGACCAGCCGGGTTGTTACACCCAGGTTTGACTTTTTGGCCGATTTTGGGCCTTTGATTAAAGATTCGACCTTTATCGATTGGGCTCGCTTCCTTTGGCATTATTTGATGTATTTGAGTTGCGTTTGGCTAGTTTCGAGCCGTTTGAAGGTCGGTACGCATGTGATGGCATCTTTAGGGCATCGTTTGGCTTGCTCGGTATAGGATTGGGCTTGTTTGAGGTAAGTAACAATTCTAAACTTGGTGCTGAAGATGTGGAACCTTGAATTACATGTTATATGTTTGGTGTTGAGGTGACACACATTCTAGGTGATGGGCGTGTGGGCGTGCACCGTGTGAATTGTGATTCCGCCATTTTTGTGGTACTGTGTAGTTACCTGACCTTATCTGTAACCATGAAATCTTTATGTACTAGAACTATTGATTTGTGATCCCTGTTAGAATCCATGTCTAGGATATATGCTTATCTTGTTGTGACCTATTGAGGTAGTATCTATTGTTGAGCTATCTACTTTCATTGCATTACATACTCAGTCATACGCATTCATATGCATATCATATCTCAGTCTCTGTTACCATTTGTTGATACATCACATCATTATTTTTAGGTTGATTTTTCATGACGTTGAGACCCTGAGAGAATGGAGAGATTGATGACTGAGTGAGGCCGAGGGCCTGATGGTGAAGATGTTTATGGGATCGGGCTACACGCTGCGGCCTTGTTTTATTAATTTATGATGGGAGCGGGCTGCATGGTGGATCATGTCTTATTGATTTATGCCATGATTGTCTTGTTATATAGCTTGGGCTGATGGAGCCCCTCAGGAATCTGTATACATCGCCAGTGAGCGCATGTAACTACTGAGTGCGAGTTCTGAGTGAGGAGTTATTGGGAGGAGTGAGTGACTGTGAGGAGTGAGTGGCTGTGAGGACCGAGTGACAAGGAGGACTGAGTGAATTGATACTCTGAAAGTATGCATATGGTTTTATCACTGAGTTGCATCGCATCTGACATACATGCATAGAGATGCATTTTCCTCATGTTGTACGGTATCACGTCATCCTGACTTCTCACACATATTGACATATAGGCATAGATATGTATTTTACTCATGCCCTTTTAAAACTAAGCATTTACTATGGAAAACTTTTGGGAAAAATTACAGTTTTCGAACTTATTCATATTTTTAACCACTTCGGTAAAGGACTTATGTTAAATTATGTCTACGATCACGTAAGGTTATTTGATGGGGAAGCAAATTTGTTCTTCGCGATCGCGTTCCAAAGTTTGCGATCGCAGTGAAGGAATTATTTTAGCTGGGCAGAATGTTTAAAAGGCCTGAAGTGCGAATTTGGCCTACATTTTCTCCATTGTAGCATGCGAATTAAGAGCTTTTGAGAGGGATTTGAAGGGAAATCAAGGGAACTCAATTGGAGGTAAGAATTTCAATTTCATAACACGTTTTAATGTCAATTCCTAAGTAATTAAACCATAAAATTTCTGGAAATTGAACAAAGTTGGGCAAGAAGGGTCCATGCGAAATTTATTTTTCTTTTGAGGATTTGAGTGGGCAATTTTGGTCCGATTTTCGTGTTCTTGGTATGTATACAATCGTGGGAGGACGAGGTTTCTAATGCTGTAAAAATTATTGAATTCTGAGATGTGGGCTCGGGGCTCGGGTTTGGCTGAATATCAAGATGTTTTATTAAATTGATAATTCTAGATTGGGTTGTGTTCCTTGAGTATATATTGATAATGTTAACTAGTTTTGGCTAGATTCGGAACAATCGGGAGCCAATTGGAGGGGGGAAAGCATAGTGGACTAGTGTTGTGGCCCGGTAGAGGTAAGTAATGGTCATAAATCTTGTCCTGAGGGTATGGAACCCCGTACTGTATTATTTTCTCACTAAATTTGGAATGGCGGACATGTCAAATGACGAGTATGTGGCGCGTACTGATTTTTGGATTGGAGTAGGTCCTCTCAGCGGTGATTAATGAGTTGCATATTTACTCAAAACCTTATGTTAAATTATGTCCTAAAGGTTTGTGAAATATTTGGGCTATAAGCCGTGTTTGGGGCCTTGTGCCGATCTGTCTAGACCCTTTGAGGGCTTTTTACTGTTGTTTTCCTCACTAGTTGGTGATGATTTTACTCAGCATCATTGTGCATACTGTTTTATTTGAAACTCAGCCTGATTTACACTACATGAGCATTAAAATGATTATTTCGGGTCGAGTACCTTGTTTTACTAATTCGCCCGAGGGGATTTTTGAGTGGTTCTACTGAGTGTGGCCGAGGGCCAAGAGTGATGGTGAGGTGCTGAGTGATATTAGCGCTTGGTCTGATTGAGCCCCTTCCGGAATGTGTACGCACCCCCAGTGAGTGAACCGAGTGCGAGTGACGAGTGATCGGGAGGCATGAGTGACTGTGAGGTGCTGAGTGATTGTGAGGTGCTGAGGGATTTTGAGGCATGCCCGAGGGGCTGATTATAAAACATGTTTTTCCCGAGGGGCTGCTATGATTTTACTACATCCATTTGCATTCCAAATCCTTTGTTTTAAATTTGTTAAAAATGTGCATTCTTTAAAGGAATTTTATGAAGTCGATATTTATGGCATGATGATTTCGTATATCTATGTTATACTATTGGAAAGTACGGCTGTGTATATTGTGACTTGATGGCACTGATTTTTATGTGTTTCCTTGCTACTTAGATTTGATTTATTTTCATTACTACTGAGTTGGCGTACTCGCATTACTCCCTACACCTCTGTGTGCAGATTCAGGAGCAGATATCGAGCATTAGATTTTATTTCTCAGTGGAGCCGGATCGTGGGATATAGAGGTAGCTGTTTAGCGTTCGCAACATCTCTGTTTTCCCTTCCTGTTGTATTTAGCTTGATTCAGAGTCTTGTGTTATACTAGTTTATTTTGGCTTATTTCATTAGATGCTCATGACATGCTGGCGCCGGGTTTTAGGGATGGCAGTACTGTATAAAATTGGCCTATTATATTAAGAAATTTTCTGTATATTTTTATGAAATGCTTGAAACTTAAATGGGATTTTCAAAAGAAATTGCGAACATGCGGTAGTCGGCTAGTCTAGTTCCACGATAGGCGCCATCACGGCCGGTTAGGATTTGGGGTCATGACATTAGTGTATCTATGAGTCTTCTTGATTTGAATTATGACGACCTATCTGGTGAGGTCCACTATACATATATTCTCCGGCTTAGGAGGTAATTGCTAATTTAGAGCTTGAGTATGTTATAGAGATGAGGAATGTATCACGTATTTACATGTATTTATTTTGTTTGTTTAATCTGCCCCATATCTGTTTACTTCTTATTATAACTGTCTTATTGGACCACTAGTAAGTGTCGATGTTAACCCATCATCACTACTTATCTGGGGTTAGGCTATATACTTACTGGGTATGCGTTGATTTACATACTCATGCTATACTTGCTGCACATTTTTGTGTAGGTACATATATGTTTGGTGGTCTTTTGGGTGCATAGGTGAGGATGCTGCGGGTTTTACCATGAGCTGTATTTCATGTTACGTTCCGCAACCTGCAGAGTCTTCATCAGGGTTATTTATGTTCTCCTGTCTAATTTGTATTTGAGACATATGTTTTATTTAATTATATCTCCTAGTTGATGCTTATGCACTTGTGACATCGTTTTTGGTGGTTCTTACGGAAATTGTTCATTATTGTAGTTCATATAAATATTATCACTTACCCTGTAAGTTCTATTTCATACTCTTTAAATAATGTAAAATTGTGATTTCAAATACTAAAATGAGTAAATAAACTAATTATTCATCGTTGGCTTGCCTGGTGGTGGTGTTAGGCGCATCGCGTCTTTTAGCGGATTTTGGGTCGTGACGGCTTGGTATTTGAGCGCTAGGTTCATTTAGGTCTCACGAGTCATGAGAAAGTCTAGTAAAGTCTTGCAGATCGGTATGGAGACGTCTGTACTTATTTTCGAGAGGCTACAGGGCTGTTAGGAGCACTTCCTTTCTTGATTCCTCATCGTGCAATTTGATTCCCTTGGGGCTTATGCCTTTATATCCTTCCTACTCGTTCTTATATGATGTTAAGAGCTCATGTCAATTGGGCATCGAGGAGTTGTAGTGGTACTACAGACGTGGGCATGATGTTTCTCCCAGCGCATTCGAAAAAGTTTTTATCGTCTTCTGGCGGAAGGATGTTCTGTCATTTCAGCTCATTAATTCTATTTTCAATGGTTTCAAGGCTCCGTGAAAGATGCTATGATGTTCAAACGTTGTTATCTCACTATGTTGTGTAACAGTAGGGTGCTTGTTTGTGTGTCGGGGCAGTGGATGACTTGAAATGAGGATTTATCGGTGCATGATTTAAGGATTCAACATTTAAATATCGCGGAGGAAAGACAATTGGTCGGGCATTGGTTGATGGAGTAGCGAGACTTGGTATTTCGGGCATGGTGGAATTCTCAATTGTGATGTGATGTCGCCTTTGTTGAACGCATTAAGGTTCATCGGTGTTATGGTATCATTTGATTTTCCTTCGAGGCATCATGTTATGAAATAGTGCCTTGGAAGCAGTTGTCAGATATGGCAGGTATCTGTTGGCTTCCGAATCCAGTCGGCATTTCTAATGTTGATGGCTTGGGAAAGATGATCTTCTAGGGGGCTTAGAGTTGGTAGAAATTTGTCAGATCAGGTGCTACAATGATGGATTTGGCTTTGAGGCAGTATTTGGGTAGCCGAAGACGAGTGATGCGAGGCTCGAATGCATAGTTTAACATGTGATATACCGTACATTTGAGGTGCATTAATGATAAAAATACACTTGCTATGTGCTTAATAGAGTTTATTTTATGTGTAGGTGAATTAGATATGGAAATGGAGCTAAAGGGATGCAAATACGTCGAAAAATACGCGAAAGGAGACACCCGGACGATAGCCGGGCGACAGAGCCCTACAACCTGACCCTACCTGGCGTTAGCCACGCCTTAGGGCTGAAACGCCAGCCCTACCCTGGCGTTAGCCAGACATTAGGGCTGAAACGCCAGCCTTAGCCTGGCGTTAGCCAGGCCATTGGGCCCAAACGCCCGGGGTTCCCAGTACGGCCAAATCCGAGTTTTGACGAGTTTAAGTGTTTCCCGGTTGAAATAGAAGTCTCCTACACGGCTAGGGTTCAACCTAAACATATAAATAGACTCCTAAAACACAACTACAGGGGGATTTGAAGGAGGACGAAGGAGATTCGGAAGTATTTCGAAGGATTCAACAAGAAAACACCATAGAAGTGACAAACATTGATTTCTACATCTAGTATTCATTACTTTGTATTTCAATTATGCAATTTATTTTAGGTTTGATTCTCAATAACATGAGTAGCTAAATTCTTTAGTCTAGGGTTTCTATAGAACCCGTTGGGGATGAATTCATTGTGATATTAATATATTTTGGTTGAGTAATCTCTTTTTGTTTAACTACGTTCTTATTATTATAGTTGATTGAAAGGGCTCTTGATTAACTATTCCTATTTATTATGTATCTACTTGAGAGAGAGTGCATATTTAGGTAGTTTTTTGAACAACACCACTCCCAGAGTATAGACGAAAGTCATAACTGAGGATTTAGAGGTTACATTAGAGATAACGATACCTCAGGTGCAATCTAAAGTGAATTGTATTGCGATCTAACTAGCGTAACTTGAGAGAGTGCGTTTAGTAAATTATCATAATTACTTCAGAGAGATTTATGATAGTTAGAGCGTTCATGATTGACAGAGATATCCAATTAAACTATAAGACATATCCAAGGAAGAATTCATCAACGGGGGAAACCATAATCTTAGACCTTTATTATCATTGTTTACATTATATTGTTAGTTAATTGCTAATTTATTATTTTGTTATTAGAGTTAGTAAACATCATCAATTGATATTCAAAAGTCTTGAGAAAAGTGATTAAGTAACAGTTTAGTATTTTATAGACTCAATTGATACGTAAATTCCACGTGGGATCGACTCAGGGCGTAATACCCCGGATTATATTTGCAACGCCCGCTTAGTCTTCTACAAGACATAGTTGAGCGTGATCAAAATTTTTGCGTCGTTGCCGGGGAATTAACGGTATTATGAATTGAGTTAAAATTAATACTAAATTCTGAAATATAATCAATTTTCTTCAAAATTTCAATTTTACATTGAAATTTAACGTTTGCTAACGTGTTGCAGGTGCATGCCTAGAAACTCATCGAGGACTGGTGAAGTAATAGAAGCCTTATCATACCCTGAGAATGTTTTCAAGGACGTAAACCGGACCAACCGGAAAAGCAAACATCAACCACAAATTGAACAAATTGAAACTGACATGGAAGATCCACACAACCGGAACAATCATGGGGATGGCGTAGTGGACCCAGTAGCTCAAATAGGGGCAGAGGCTCCCCTATATCACTGGGCACAACCGACAGCTGAGAATTTGGCCACAACAATACTGGTTACTCAGATACATGCCGAGTCCTTTCAGATAACAAACAATATGCTGCACTTATTGCAGAACAAAGGGCTATTCTCAGGGTCATACATTGAAGACCCCCAGCAACACTTGAAAAACTTCCTGTCGATCTGCAAAACACAGAGGCATCCCAACGTCACTTAGGAGGCAATAAAACTGTTATTGTTTCCATTCTCAGTGACAGGTGCTGCCCAGACTTGGCTAAACTCACTCCCCATAAATTCCATTACCACATGGGAGGAGTTAGTCAAGCAATTCGTGAACAAGTTTCACCCACCTAACAAGACTGCCCAACAAATTGATGAAATCTTGAGCTTCAGACAGAAACCAGTTGAAACACTACAAGAGACATGGGAGCGCTTTAAAGGTATGTTGGTTATCTGTCCACATCATGGTATTCCAGAGCAAATGTTGGGCAGCGGTTCTATATGGGTTTGGCAGATACGGTTAAAGCAAATGTTGATGCTTCAGCTGGTGGAGCATTTTTGAGCAAAACGTGGATAGAGAGCCAAATCCTACTTGATAAAATGGCACAAAATTCAGGATGGACAACAAGGAATGCACCCATTACTCCTGTAGTTCATTCAGTGCCATTCTATCCATCTAATATCACTGCAGAGAACATGGCCACCTTGATAACACAAATGAGTATTCTTACAAAGAAGGTGGAAGAATCGGGACAAAAACAGCAGGTACACATTGTTGACACAACCAATGGGGGCTTATCCACATCATGCATTAGTTAACCACTTGGTAACCACTGGAATGCAGAATGCGATAACCCTCCTCATCCTGAAAATATGAAATATGTGACGAATTATGAACGTCAGATACAAGTGGCGCAGAACTGGGGTCAACAAGTTCAACCTTATAGGCCTCCTCATCAGCAGTAGAAAAGTGGAAATGTGGGGGCCATGAGACCACAAGGTAATGCAGCACCATATCAGAGACTGTACGGTCATAACCATCAAAATCAGCAACAGTCATACTACCCTCCTCAGCATCAACAGGGCGGGAGGTAAGAAGATGGGTTTTCACGGTTGGAAGCTATGATGCAGCAGGTGATTGGGTCAAACACCAAAATCAGTAAGAGATTAGATGCACATGATGCAGCTATTAAAAATATTGAAGTACAGCTGGGGAAGATTTCAAATGCAGTTAACAATCGTCCTCACAGAACCTTACCTGCTAATACTCAGGTGAATCCAAGCGACTAGGGCCCAAAACAGTTAATGGCAGTAACCCTCCACAATGGCGGAGACTTGAACTTAGAACAAGAAATGAGGCATGAAAGTAGGCAGACAAACACACTGGTACAGGTACCTAATGAAATTGATGACTCAACCACATTGGGTACAGGCACAGTGCAACCAGCTGAAAGAAAAGTAAATAAGCAAAGTGAAGCTGAGAAAGAACTTGAGGAAATCCCAGAGCCAGTAACTGAGGTAGTAGTGGAAAAGGAAAAAGAACAAATAACAGAAAGAAAAGAGCACCAGCTCCATTCCCCCAAAGGCTAGCAATATATAAGAAAGATAAGCAGTATAAGAAATTCTTGGACATGCTAAAACAGAAACAAGTAAATATTCCATTGATTGATGCATTGAAGTAAATGCCTGGTTATGCTAAGATGATGAAGGACTTAATGTCCAGAAAATTTCACTTCCAAGACCTGGCTACTGTTACTCTTACTCAGACTTGTAGTGCAGTGGTGACACGTCCAATTGCTGAAAAGTTGGCTGACCCAGGGAGTTTTACAATTCCTTGTACTATTGGCGATTTCTCTTTCGCCAAAGCCCTATGTGATTTGGGAGCCAGCATTAATCTGATGCCACTGGCTATATACAAAATACTAGGAATTGGTAGAGCCAGTCCTACTTCTATGCTGCTGCAACTTGCTGATAGAACGGTAAAGAGACCGTCAGGTATTCTAGATGATGTGTTAGAGCAAGTGGGGAAATTTGTATTCCCTGCTGACTTTGTGATCTTAGACTGCCGAGTAGATGAAGAAATTCCCATAATCTTGGAAGGCCATTTTTGGCCACAAGCAGAGCACTCATCGATTGTGAGACTGGTGAGCTTAAGATGAGGCTCAATAATGAAGAAATCACATTCAACATGCAGAAGTCAATGAGGCGACCAAGTGAGTTCGCTAATTTCTCTCTGATTGATGTCGTGAATGTGATACTGGAAAAAGATGATGCAGCTTTAACTATTGGGGATCTGTTGGCTGCATGTTTGATGAACTTAGATGATATGAACGGTGAGGAATTAGCAGAATGGGTTTTAGCATTGGAAGGAAAAGGGACATGGTCGCGGGTTCTTGAAATTGAACCATTACACTTGGAAAATAGAGAGAACCCACCAGCCAAGCCCTCAATTGAAACACCACCCAAACTAGAGCTGAAGCCTTTACCAGCACACCTCAGGTATGCATTTCTTGGACCTAACTCTACATTACCAGTTATTATATCATCTGGTTTGTTAGATATGAAGGAACAACAACTATTACAGGTACTTTCTGATTGCCAGACTGCCATTGGCTGGACGATGGAAGACATCAAAGGGATCAACCCAGCTTATTGCATGCATAAAATTCTCTTAGAAGAGGGGCACAAACCGTCTAGGGAACACCAAAGAAGGTTAAACCCAAATATGAAGGAAGTGGTAAAAAAAGAAATGATAAAGTGGTTAGATGCGGGAATCATTTTCCCGATATCCGATAGTAGCTGGGTTAGCCCAGTACAGTGTGTACCAAAGAAAGGGGGTATGACAGTCGTAAAAAATGATAAAAACGAGCTGATATCCACTAGAACTGTTACGGGTTGGAGAATATGCATGGATTATAGAAAGCTAAACCTTGCCACCCGCAAAGACCACTTCCCACTTCTGTTCATTGATCAGATGCTTGACCGACTAACAGGAAAGTCTCATTTTTGTTTCCTTGACGGGTATTCGGGGTACAACCAGATTTCTATTGCCCCAAAGGATAGAGAAAAGACNGTCTTCATGGACGATTTCTCAGTGGTGGGAAATTCGTTTGATGAATGCCTAGAAAATTTGAATCGTGTCCTAAAAAGGTGTATTGAAACAAATTTGGTGCTACATTGGGAGAAGTGACACTTCATGGTACAAGAAGGAATTGTCTTGGGACATCTGGTTTCAAGTAAAGGTCTTCAAGTGGACAAAGCCAAGGTAGAAGTGATTGAAAAACTCCCTCCACCCTCGTCAGTCAAAGCAATTCGTAGTTTATTGGGACATGCCGGATTCTACCGCCGATTCATCCAGGATTTCTCCAAAATCGCCAACCCTCTCTGTAAGTTACTCGAAAAAGATAACCCATTTGTGTTTTCAGATGATTGCAGAGTAGCGTTTGAGAAGATAAAGCAGCAGCTAGTCACTGCACCGATTACAGTTGCCCCCAACTGGGAGAAACCATTTGAACTCATGTGTGACGCACGTGACTATGTTGTAGGAGCCGTGTTGGGTCAGCAAAAAGATAAGTTAATGCACCCAATTTACTACGCAAGTAGGACATTCAGTGGAGCTCAGCTGAATTATACGGTAACAGAAAAAGAAATGTTTGTTGTAGTATTTGCATTTGACAAATTCAGGTCCTACTTGATCGAGTCAAAAGTAATCGTGTACACTGATCACGCAGCCATTAGATACTTGGTTGAGAAAAGAGAATCTAGCCATGCCTAATTCGTTGGGTACTGATTTTGCAAGAATTTGACTTGGAAATTCGTGACCGTAAGGGAACGGAGAACCAAGTCGCTGACCATTTATCACTCCTCGAAGGTGCTAAACAGGCTCCTGAAGCTGAGAATATTCTGGAAACCTTTCCAGATGAATAGCTACTGGTCACAAATGTGATAGAGGTGCCATGGTATGCAGACATTGCTAATTACCTGGCATCCGGCATTGATCCTTATGAGCTCTCTTATGTAGAAAAGAAAAGATTTTACCATGATAGCCGTAATTACTATTGGGATGAACCTTATTTGTTTAAAATTTGCATTGATAATATGATCCGGAGGTGCGTCCCCGAGATAGAACAATGTGCTATTTTGCAGGCTTGTCATGCAACACCCTATGGAGGACATTTCGAAGAAATCCAAACAGCAACTCACCCGGGAAATTGACATCAGTGCCTTAAAACTGAAAGAAGAGTCTTCACTGACCAATGTTGAGCGTTATTCCAGGGATGATGGTTTCATGGCCCATCTTTATGGGATTATGGATTTGTAGCTGCACATAGGAGGACGTCCGGCGTCGGTTGATGAAATGAAAGAGTTGGATCACAGGTATCCGCTCAATGTGCATGCTCAACAGATGATAGGAGCAGGTGAGGGGTACAGGCTCCTAGAGGATGAAGATATAAATACACCGGATGATTCTGAGGCAGAATTGATGAACTCGGATGAGGATGATGATGGAGAGGATGAGCGTTAAGAGGAATGGAGACCGTCCAATGATGATGAGGATGAATGACCAGGGAGTATCTCGCACTCTATTTTATTTGTTGCATTGTACATATATGATGCACTGAGGACAGTGCATGAACTAAGTGTGGGGTGATGTAAATATGCTTGTGTGAATTGTGTTGTTTGTTCTTTATTTTGTTTAAGTTGTAGATGTTATAGTTTGTTTGTTTAGTCTATATGTTTTTAGGTTTTGTTTTTTTTAGCTTTTATGTTGTGTTTTATCATAAAAAAAAAAAAGTTGACTCTTCCAGACGATGGATCTCCTAGAAAGTTTTCTTGACGGAAGTAAGTCTAACGAAAAGACCAAAAAGATTTTTTTTAGGTAGTGTAGTAATTCCCCCTTGGTTTTTCTTTGGACCACGGTTCTTTTCCGAGGGTTTTCAGTTGAACCAGGTGTAGGTAGTTTTTAGCTTTTTTTTAGGAGTAGGAGTCACATGGTTAAGGGCTTAATAGGAGCAATATCTCGAAACATGTTAATGCCTTGAGAATAGTCAATACTTTGGTTGTGACGCTTAGACTCAATTTTCGACTCTAGAATAAATACCTTAAATCATGAATTCTTAAGATTTTCTTAACTGCTTTGACTGGAGTGTCGTGATAAATCCAATCCTGAGTGAGTTATGTGCCATGTGTGTGTGAGATTTGAACGTTATTCTATGCATTGCATCTGATGTCTAGAACTTGCCCCGTATGTGTATGAAGCGAAATAGAAGTTTTATTCAGTCTTGGAAGTGATATAGGCATTTCTTTCTTGAGCCAATTATCTATATTTTACCCACCTATTTGTGTTGTATCGTCGTTAACCCCGTTGAGCCTAAAATCTTGTTTCTTTGGCAACCACATTACAAGCCATATTCCCTTTTGTTTGAATCGATCTTATATTTTAACCTTGTCACCTCTCGTAAGCACTGGAAATGTATGAAGTATGAAACAATTAAAGTGTGGGGTGGTAGGTTGGTTTGTGAAGGGAAGAATTGAAATAAGGAAAAAGGTGCACATTTGAAAAAAAATAATAAGAGTCACTTGAAAAAGAAGAAAAAGAAGAAAAAAAAAA